>JAXQQM020090347.1:0-36464 GCA_034641835.2 Pinus albicaulis | reverse complement strand
TGATGATGAGGTCATTTTGT
Source organism: Pinus albicaulis (assembly GCA_034641835.2). Taxonomy (NCBI): domain Eukaryota; kingdom Viridiplantae; phylum Streptophyta; class Pinopsida; order Pinales; family Pinaceae; genus Pinus; species Pinus albicaulis. The sequence continues at coordinate 36,444 of JAXQQM020090347.1, read as the reverse complement.
GTATAAAAAACTTGAAAAAGTGGCACAAAATCCTTGGTCACTAGCACATGACTACTTAAAAAAGTCTGCAATCACTACGATGGCATTGCTATGAGAGTGACTTGAGGGTTCCAGTCACACTATTTCCTTGTCATGGGGGCGACTGGGGTGTTTGGTTAGTAAAATACAAGTTTATTCAGGAGTTAAGCACCTAGAAAGGTTGTTTGGCTTCTGGAAGTTCTGTAGGATGTGTAAATGGTCAATTTGATTGTCTTCCTAGGAGGTTGAATCTCATCATAGTGGAATCCCATCACATGTTTACACTAGTGGACCGGTTAGCTTGGGTAAATGTAGAAGGATGGTGTTACATGTTTTACCAACCCAAACTAAATGCCAGGAAAGCTACATGGTTGGCTACCCTCAGTGAGTTTGACTTTGACATCACATACATCAAGGGAAAGGAGAACAAGGTTGCAAATGCTCTCAGTAGGTGAGCGCACATGAATCATATTTCAACTGTGAGCTCCTATGGGAAAGATTTGTAGGAGTGGATATTTCATGTAGGGAAGCAGGATGAGAGGTACCAACAACTGAAGAAAATACTACTGAAATATGGAGAAGGTGATAGAGATAATGAGTATGACCTCATGACATATGGCTTAGAAAAATTTAGGAAGAATATTTATGTTCCAGATAGCAGTGAGTTCAAGAAGATTATATTGAGGGAGTTTCATGTCAATCCATATTAAGGCCACCTAGGATATCATAAGACTTTGAAAAATGTTAATAAGTTCTACTATTGGACAATCTTAAAGAAATATGTGGCTCAGGTTTTTGCTGAATGTTTGGACTGTTAACAGGTAAAACTCTAATGTAAGCACCCAACATGTTTATTGCATCCTATTCCAATTCGATAATGGAAATGGGAGGTAATTTCCATGGACTTCATTACAGATTTTCTGAGGACATCAAGGCCACATGATTCCATCATGGTTGTGGTTGATAGGTTAAGCAAGGTGGCTCACTTCATTGTAGTGAAGTCTACAAATTCAGCTAGTGAGGTGGCATGGTGTTACTAAGAATATTATATCGTATAGAGATGCCAAGTTCACTTAGAGGTCTTGGAAGGAGTTGTTTGTAGGCTTGGGGACAAAGTTAGCCTTTAACACATCTTTTCATTCATAAATATATGGATATACAAAGAGGTTTAACAGGATTCTTGAGGACATGTTGAGGATGTATGTCATGCACTAGCAGAGGAAATGGAAGGAGTATCTTCCACTGGTAGAGTTTGATCATAATAATTGGTATTAGGAATACTTGAGGATGAGTTAATTTTAAGCTCTTTATGGTTGAATTTTTAATACTCTTATCAACTGGAGTGCTCCAGTGAACAAGGTGTTTATTGGACCGTACATGTTGGTTCAAATGAAGCAGGAGATGTAGGTTATCAAAATGAATTTGAATACAACACATGATAGGAAGAAGAGTTATGCATATCAACATATATCATTCAAGGAGTTTTAGGTTGGGGAGCATGTGTACTTACACATCAAGCCCAAGAGGAGCTCCTTGAGGATTGGATCACGTTCCAAGTTGCAACCTAGGTATTGTGGGCCTTTTGAGATCCTTGAGAGGATTGAACTAATGGCCTAACAAGTTGCATTGTTGCCAATATTGAAAGTCCATAATGTTTTCCATGTTTCATTACTTAATAGGTATGTACAGGATGTTGTTCATGTGATTGATTGGTATATATTGTATGTGGAGCAAGAGGGATTATTCCAGCTAAAGGCATAATTCCTTTTGTTGTCAAAACAACTCATTCTCCAGAACTCAGAAATAGAGAAAGTTAAAATGTAGTGGAAGCACTTTGGATAGATGAAGCTACATGGGGCATTGCTGATCAATTTCGAGCTTTGTATCCTTCATTATTTATTCATTCAAGAAAATGAGTTTTTTGGTAGATAGATGTATATACATATGTGTGTGTGTATACGGTTTTAAATACCGCAATGAGTTTTGTTATAAAGCTCCAATAAGTGGTATGATTTTTTTTGTTTTTTAGTAGGATGTCATTGTAAATAATGCATTGAGCTATGTTATAAAGCTCCATAGGAAGTATGTTTTGTTTTCAGTGGTTTATTGGTCATAGGTGTCATAGAAGACTAAGGGCAGTGTTCTCCCAAGGGGGAGAGTTTTGTAACAACATGAGTTAAAGTTTCACGTAATAAATGATAATAAAGGGAAAATAATACCAAGTTCATGGGACACGTATTCCAAGTTGAATGTTGGGAAAAAAATTTAGTGGGCATCACTTGCAGTTCATTAATGGCTATGGAAATTGACAAAGGCATTGACAAAGGAAAAGAGGCAATAATTGGCATTTAATTATGAAAATAAAGAAAATAGGAGAAAAGGGAGGTGAAGAGACACAAATATGCATGCAAGGGAAATTAGAAGAAAAAATAAGAAAAAATGGGACATCAATGATAAAAATGAATCAGGGAAACAATTCACAACTTTTGTCAATTGATAGCTTTTGTCAGTTTAGGTTTTGGCTCTCTTACACTCTTGCACACTCAGGGTATTCTTGGAGCACTCTAGGATTCACCTGGATTTGGAGAAGTAAGGAAAAGGAAATCAAAGGAGGTCAAGGAGAAGGTTGGATCAACAAATTCGGTAGGAAGATCTTGTAGGTAATAGGTTGCATGTGTGGTTTCCTTGTTGGGATGTGAATGCATGGTACATGCATTTGTTTATTTGATTCATTTTCTATCATTGGAATGGGTTTTTTCTGGTTTAACAATGGTTTTACCTTTGCCTTCTTAATTCTTGGATAACCATGGTGTGATGGAATTGAGTATTCATTGAGCTTTGGATTTCGAGAAGGTTTTGGAACCGGTGAGGTGGTCTCATGAAAATCCCAAGGGTTGGGGTTGGAGATGGTTTTCTCTAGGAAACCCTCAACAAGTATGTGGAGATAGGATAATTCCTCAAGGTATGGTGAAGAAATTCTGAGGCATCCAATCTTGGTTTACTTTTGTGATCTCGAGACCGGTTTAGGTCAGATCATGATAACTTGAGGGTGGAGGTCGTGTAACCTATGAAGTCGCTAGTTGATTATGTTATGTTTTATCCTATGAGATCCCACATTCATGCATGGAATATGGAACAAGTGTAATTGTCTAAAATAAATATTTGGTTTAGCCCAATATATGGTCAGATGGTACGTGGAAGTCCCTAACTTGGTCGTATTTTTCGTAAGTTAATATGAGTTATTATTCTAATGTAATTAATGAACACATATTCTCGTTATTATGTGGATTTTATGGCTAATTTTTCATGATTTCTATTATGGTTATATGCTGGTATAAGCATGGTTATATGATGTTCTCTAGCTATGTCTCTTGTTCATGATTTGAGAGTTTATTGAATGGTTGATGAATGCATGGGATAACAAGTTGTTGAGCAATCTTGTTATCAACAAAAATCTAGCCATTCCTAACTAGATGGATCGAAGTACACCATGTAAGACCAATTTTACCATAGTAAAATTGCTTTCAATATAAGGAATAATTTAATAAACCATATTTTATTAAGTTATTTATGCTTAAAATAAGAAACCCCATGTGGAATAATTAAATAAATCATTATTAGTTATTATTCCTTCTTAAAATTGACTAAATCATCTAGGAATAATTAAAAAAATCATTATTTGTTTATTATTCTTTAACCAAATTCTTAAAATAATAAATACATCATTTATTTGTTTATTATTTCTAAATAAAGGTATTTAACCACTTTAAATATCTTTTTCCTCCAACAAAATATAATAAAATATTTCAAGCGGTTATACCTAGATCCTGGTTAATAATATTTTATTATTCTCCATTATCAAGGATAACTCAATATTTTGTTATAAGTAGGAGGGTTTCTCCATTCATTCTTCAATTTTATCATTCTCATTGTCGCTATCATTTTCTTTTTCAATTTGAGCTCCCATTTGAGTTCGTCACATATTTGGGTTTTCTACATCATTGAGACAGAGAGAATTGCGAAGCTGAAGCATTGAGGACAACCAAGAGTCCATCCCATTAAGGGGGACTAGTAACATTTACTTGTTTCCTTCACTAGGTGTTATAATATAAGAAATCATTCTTTAAACTTGTCTTGACCATTGGTTATCTGGAGTTATTTTTGCATCAGTTACTATTTCACTTTGTTGTTTAACTACTTTTGTTACATAGAAATAGATTTTTGCAGGATTTATTCACATTTTCTATTATAGATCTAAAGATGTACGTAACCATTTATGTTGTTAGGGCTATTTTTCACTCGTAGCTAAAGTTGGATCTTTTTGCACACCCTCGATAAGATTTTACACTAACAAATGGCTACCCCACTGGGTTTTTAATTACACATTGTCATCAACAAATGGCAACTCCACCATTGTGATTTAGATTCTTGTGTGACCAGTAGCTTCAACAACAAGGGTTTTTATTCAAATTTTTAAAATCACTTGATGTTTTTTTTTTAAACTTTTTTTCCCTAATTCAGTCAAAATTCTAAATTTCGGATGTTTTCTGGTGTTTTTCGCAAATAATAGGTATCGGTCGAGCCAGAGACGACCATTTTTCCACAACCTTCCGCATGAAAAAAAGGGAGAATAATATCATATTTTTTAGCCCAAATAGTGCAATTTCCCCCTAAAATCGCACTTATCTGCCCAAAAGGTGCAATCCCACCTATTTACAGGTCAGTGATTACGATCTAGAATTTTTTTCTGAGTTTTTTTTACAATTGTTAGGGTTTTCCGAGAGAAATGTTTTGAGTTTCTTGACCTCTTTTTCAGCCCATATTAGGCCTAGATATGCTCGGTTTGTCTCCTTGAAGTCAAACCAAGCCCCATAGGGTTTCAGTACACATCCACCTTTTTAGGAGGAGTTGAGCTGAGTAGGTAGTCTGAGATTTGCAATGTTTTCAACCACTGTTTTAGGGTCTGATCCATGATTTTTACAGATCCTTCAGATAGGTTATTGTCACATCAAAAACTCCCTCTTGAGTTTTGTTTGGAATTTTCCCTAAGGGTCCCATAGTTTGCCCTAAGTTTTTCACTTTAGCCCTATCTTGTGTAAAAAATTTCCCCTCTGGTTTCTTGTTGTTTTCTGCGTCATTTCCAACAGTATTAAGTAATTAAATCCTAGTCTCATAGACATTAGATCTCTTGCCCATTTTTAGTGTGTTTTTAGTCAATTTCACCCCCTTTTCATCTGGTTGTTTAAGAGCCTTTTTTGTGTTGGTATTTATGAATGATTAGTTGTTTATTTGACTGTCGTTTCGGTTTCATTTACAAATTTTCACCATTTTTTCTTTTTCATTAAATAACCATTTGGGCTTAATTAAAATAAAAAAATGACTGGCAAACACTCAGACCTAAAGTGAAGAGTGCTTTATTTAAATGTTGGGTATGTGTTATATTCTTTCCATGAATAGTCGTACGTACGGGTGGGGGGGGGGGGGGAGTCACAGGAGGGGCAGGTAGCCCCTTACACGGGGTTTGGGGTAGCACCTAGGGAAAATTTTTTTGGACCCTATTTTAGGTGGGCGAACCCACCTGTGGTTTTGTGCATGGGTTTTCACATGGTTTTTGGGCATGATGGTTTTCTGCCCTTGGTATTTTGTAGATATAGGTAAGGGAACTATGATTATGTTCTAATCCAAGGTTAATAGAGTGGGGTTTATGAATGATTCGACATGTATATATATGTGATGTAACACTAAAAGGAATATAATGAAAAATAAAGCTAGTAGTCTTGATTTGGGATCTAGTGGAAAAAAATCTGTGTATATCTGTTTTATGTTTTATGCTCTCGTTATTGTTTATTTTATATTTTTTAAGAATTCGTTTTCAGATAATTTCTGTAAAGGGTTAAAACCTACATTTGGTATCAAAGTTGTTTCGACTTCAAGGGGATGCCTTTGCTGTTGAGGGGTTTTTTGATCGAGCTTGTGGTAGACCCTGTTCAGTGGGAGATCTGCGAGATGGATTTTTGTGGTGAAAGAAGATGGTGAGCAATGGAAAGATAGAGATTGAGAAATTTAATGGTCATAGTTTTGAGTTGTGGAAGTTCAATATGGAGGATCTGCTAGCGGATAAATATCAGTGGATCGTGGTAGATATGGGTACTAAACCAATGAAAATGTCAGATGAATACTTGGCGAAGTTGAAACAGAATGCAAAGAGCACAATACAATTGTGTATCTCAGATTCGGTATTGTTTAATGTATTTGGGGAAGCTACGGTGAAGACTTTGTGGGTCAAGTTAGGGACTTTGTACCAATCTAAGTCTCTGGTGAATAAATTTTTCATGCGGAAAAAGATGTGTAACCTAAGGATGAAGGATGGAGACTTGGTGAAAGATAATCTAAACGCCTTCAATACTGTGGTAAGTCAATTGTCATATGTTAATATTAAAATCTTAGATGAAGATAAGTGCATCATTTTGCTGCGTTCTCTACCAGATTCGTGGGATAGTATGGCTATTGCAATAGGTAGCAATACAACTACCTTGAATTTTGATGAAATAGTCTCAGCCTTACTGTCGAAGGAAATGAGATGGATAAATATGGAGGGCTAGAATGGAGATTCCTTATATGTACGAGGAAGGTCCCATAACAGAAACAATTTTTTTTCTTCGAGTGGGAGATATAAATATCTAGGAAAGCTGGTAGAGGTGTGCTGGAAATGCGGAAAGGAAGGGCACTTCAAAAAGGACTGCAGATCTAAAGCTCCTCATAAAGGAAAGGGATATGATGATGCTCCTTCTGCAGAGGAAAAACCCACCTCAGATGAAGTTGGGGATGTGTATTTTTCTTCTTCTTCAAATACAAATGTATATCATGAGGCATGGTTGATTGACTCAGGTGCATCCTTTCACTTCACTCCCCATAGGGAGTGGTTCTGCGATATGAGAAGTATGATGGTGGTGATGTATTCTTAAGGTATGATAGAAAGGCCAAAATCATTGGATGTGGAAAAGTCAAGCTAAAGCTACAAGGTCAAAGGATTATAACACCTCCTAGTGTTCGGCATATTCTTGCATTGCCCATAAATCTAAGTTTTGTATGAAAGATTGGTGATGTAGGTGTAAAAACTGTGTTCGAGAAAGATACCCGCAAGATGGTTCGGGGAGCACTGTTATTAATACGGGGAGTTTGGATTGGAACTTTGTACAAGATTTAGGGTAGAATTTTTATTGATGGGTGCAACCATTCTATGGTTCCTGAAAGTGGAGCGGAAAGCCTAGCGGTCTATGGAGAAAATACCATGCTATGACATCAAAGGCTTGGAAATATTAGAGCGAAGGGCCTTCAGATATTGCATGGTAATGGTATGGTAGAAGGTGTGTCTAATTTCTCTCTAGATTTTGATTTCTGTGAACATTTTGTATATGGGAAGAAAAATCAGGTGAGTTTTCCTTCTAGTGCTAAGATGAAGAACAGGATATTAGAGCTTGTGCACAGTGATGTGTTTGGACCTCTGTCGGTTCCATCACTGGGTAAGTCTGTGTACTATGTTTCATTCATAGATGACTTCTCAAGGAATATATGGATATATTTCTTGAGGAAGAAATCTGAAGTCTTTGATAGATTTAAAGAATTTAAGGCTATGGTGGAAAACCAGACAAGGAAGAAGATAAACGTGCCGATGATAGATAATGGTGGAGAGTTCTGCAAGAAGTAATTTGAAGAGTTATGTAACAAGTGTGGTATAGCACGATATAAGACTAATCCATACACAACTCATCAAAATGGAGTTTCAGAAATAATGAATAGAACGCTGATGGAAAAAGGAAAGAAGCATGCTCAGTGGTACCACGTTAGGATAGGAATTCTGGGCAGAGGCAGTGGAGACTACATGTTACGTGGTTAACATATCACCTTCATCAGTGTTGGAGGATAAGACTCCACATGAGTTATGGACTAGTAATAAACCCTCTCTTTCACATATTAGGGTATTTGGATGTGATGCATATGTACATGTTCCAAAGTAGAAAAGGACCAAGTTGGATAACAAATCTGAAAGGTGCATCTTTATTGGGTATAAGGATGGTTTAAAAGGTTAAAATATTTGAAACCCAGTAACAAGGAGGGTTGTGTACAGTCGAGATGTGGTGTTTAGAGAGGTGAAATATGTTGTTAAGCATGAAGTAATACCAAAGGAACCTGAGAAGATAGAGTTTGAACTAAATGAGGATGAATCAGACTCTGCAACAAAACAAGATTCATAAGAGGAAGAGCCACAAACTCTAGTTGTGAGAAGATCAGTTTGAGAAAGAAGGTAGCCACAAAGGTATAGTATATCTACTTTATGTTCAAATTTTTCTTTAAATATCACTAATGATGATCCCAGAACTGTCAGGGAGGTAGTGGATTCAGAGGATGGAAAAATCTGGAAGGAGGCCATGGTTGAAGAAATGGCATCCTTGCACAAAAATGAGGCATGGGATCTGGTTGAGTTTCCGGTTAGAAGGAAGCCCATCGGGAGAAAATGGGTGTTTAAGAAGAAGATGAATGTAGAAGGCAAGGTGGATAAATACAAAGCTCGGTTGGTAGAAAAAGGTTATTCCCGGGTGCCGGGAATTGATTTTGGTGATATTTTTTCTCCTGTTGCCAAGGTTACTTCTATTAGATTACTTTAATTTGTTGCTGCTACATTTGATTTTGAGGTAGAACAGATGGATGTGAAGAAAAAATTTCTTCACGGGGATCTGGAAGAGATCTACATGAAGAAACCTGAAGGCTTTACGGTGAAGGGTAAGAAATAACTGGTATGCAGGTTAAAAAAGTCTCTATATGGGTTAAAATAGTCACCAAGGATGTGGTATCAGAAATTTGATACCTATATACGGGGACTTGGCTTCACCAAAAGAAAAGAGGTTCATTTTAAATTTAATTGGTGACCTCATTATTTATTTGGTCTTGTAAGTGGATGATATGTTGTTGGTCGGAAATGACAAAGAAATTATCCAATATTTAAAGACCCATTTGTTCTCCAAATTCGACATGAAGGATATTGGTGCTACAAAATATATTTTGGGTATGGAAATTAAGAGAGATTGGGGAAAGAGGAAGCTCTGGTTAAACCAGAGGAAGTATGTCGAGACAATATTGCAGAGGTTCAATATCGAGGATAGTAAACTAGTGAAGGTTTCTATTCCTGTAGGTGTAAAGCTATATCCTGAACAGTGTCCCAAGACACAAGAAGAAGAGGAGGATATGTCCCGTGTTCCATATGCAAGTGGAGTGGGTAGCTTGATGTATGCAATGCTTTCTACTAGACCAGACATTGCACATGCAGTGGGAGTATTGAGTAGGTTTATGTCAAAATAAGGGAAGGAGCATTGGACAACAGTGAAGCAGGTTTTCAAATATTTGTGTGGCACCAGTCATTATGTTTTGTGCTATCAGGGAAGACTAGGATTGGACATAGTTTTGGACATCCATGGTTTTGTTGATGCAGATTGGGGTGGAGATCTAGACCAAAGAAGATCTATAAGTGGGTATGTGTTTAGCCTATTTGGAGGTGCAGTCAGTTGGACCAGTAAAATATAATATATAGTGGCTCTTTCAACTACATGGGAAGAATACATGGAAGACATTCATGCAAGAAAGGAAGCATTTTGTTTGCAAAGATTCTGTTCAAGTATGGGGTTGGTGCAGCCAGCTATAAGGATAGACTGTGATAGCCAAAGTGAAATTTTCTTGCCTAAGAACCTTGCTTATCATTCAAAGAAAAAGCACATTTATGTTCAATATCACTTTGTGATAGATATTGTTGAGGATAAAAATTTGTTGCTAGTAAAGGTGGACACTTTGAAGAATGTTGCAGATGCATTGACAAACTCTGTGAGCACTTAAAAGTTCTCGTGGTGTAGAGAAACAATGGTTTTTGCAAGGCTAGACTAATGACTAAGCTCTCCTATGTCCCCCTGTCGAAAGAAAACAACAAGTGGGACAATGTTTCATATGCGTTATATTATTTCCACGAATATAACACATTGACGAGTCTAGTGAAGGTAAAAGTAAACATCGTTTCCAACTTTAGATACTTTTAAAAAGAGGAAAAAAAATTGCAGATGTTCCTTTTCTTAGATAGTCTCTCAAGTCTCAAAAGGGAGAAAACAATACTCAAGAGAACCTCTTAGTCATGTTCGACTACGGTATTCCTTTTTCATAAAAATTCCATCTTAGTCCAGAAAAGGGTTAAACTTATATTGAGTATACATCTTTTCATTTACTTTCACGAGTTTGAAAAGACAAGTGATCAAAAATATTTTCATATTTTGGGAGTCTGAAAAGAGATGAAAGAGGACTCGAAGGGGTTCCTTTTTTGCAGGTTTATAGATCCAGAAAAATAGATAAAAGTGTACTCTTTGGTAAAAATATCTTGTTTAAAGTATGATAAAACACCATTAACAATATTCAACCTAATCAAAACACCAAAAAAAGGATTCATTAGGGGAATTTTGAGGTCTAAAATGGGCCTCCTAAGAAAAATGTACAACAAAAATAAACTTTATAGAAACCAATAGGATTCAAGATGATGATGTCAACCATGGGGGATGATTTACCATTTTTTAAATAAAAGGGTAAAAATATTAAAAAATAATAAAATAATAAAACTACTTTTTCAACTCGTATTTTCAACTTATCTCCCACAATTTTTACTCAAATATCGAGTGGGAGTACTCGTTGGATGCAAAATTTAATTTCTCATCCAAGGAGTACCCATATTGCATACTTTAAATGAACCCTGCTACATGAAAATGGAAATACATAAAAAAACGTGATTACAATCACGTTTTTTTATGTATTTCTCATTTTTTCGTGTAGTAGGACCCATAGAAAGTATGCAACATGGGTACTCCTTGGATGAGGAATTAAATTTCGCATCCAATGAGTACTCCCGCTCGAAATTTGATTAAAAAATTTGGGAGATAAGTTGAAAATATGAGTTGAAAAAATAGTTTTTTCATTTTTCCCTCTAAAATTTGATGATGTCATCAAATCTTATTTGATATTTTCCACTATTATTTTATAATTTCCTTAGGAGGCCCATTTTAGACCTCAAAATTCCCATAATGAAACATACATGTTACAAGGTAAAAATGAAGAATATCTAGGTCAAAACATTAAATATGAATAACATAAGGAAAATAATGACCATCAATACTCAAAATGAATATTCATTTTTACTATTTCACATTTACCTTCAACAGTGAGAGTTTTGGAACATTTTTTCCCTCGATCTTCTGCAGCTCATTGTGGCCAATCCAATCGACCATTTCATGCCTATTTTTTGAGGTTTTGAGGGTCCCAAGGTTCCAAAAACACACCCTAGGACCAACGCAGCCCGGTGTGTCAAAATATGCATTGCACCTATGTATACTGTCATTGTTGGGAGATGTGCAATGCTCTGTCATGCAATACTAGGGTGCGTTGGGAAATACTAAGTTGTTTTTAGTTTTCCCTCAAAATTTGTCATATTTTTTTCATGAAAAAGAACCTAATGAATCCTTTGTTGATGTTTCAGGCATTCATTAGAAAAAAATGGCATTCATTTAGCGATAAAGATAATATGAAGAACATGATTTAAATGTAGAAAATGATCCTGCTACCATCAAGGTATTGAAAAACTATGGATTGCTAAATTTCTTCTGGATCCCTAGTATGAGGAAATAGATGGAAGTGTTGAAATATCTTTTTCGTTCATGGCATGTTAAGGTACAAGCGTTTAGGTTTGGGAAACATCTACTTGAGATAAAGTTAGAAGCTATCTACTTTATAACAGGTTTATCCATGAGGGGTGCCACCATCTTTCTTCTAGGTGGGAGAAGTGGTGGGAATACCATGGAAGACTATATCACCACCTATTGGAGACCTCGAGCCAAACCTACTAGGGATCGAAATATCAACATAAAATATGTGACCTAGTTACCTTTAAGAACGATCCTTTTCATCATTGCTAGATTGGCAGGTATTTCGAACCTTCATGTAGTGAGTAGATCATACATTTAGTATTGGGTGGAGTGTTTAGAGCCAACAATGTTCAACTGGAGTTAGGGTGTCTTGGTCAACATGAATGAATAACTGAATAAAACAAAAGAGGGAAAATTAAATAACTTTGTCTATGGTTCGATCTTAGTATATTTTTCTCTAGAGTGGGTGCCACTACTTCAACCTTGGTACGTTATACTCGAGATTATTGGTTATCCCTGGTATTGCACCAAGAGTGCTGCAACTCCCAGAGGCTACTCTAATTTACTTTATCAACCTGGGGTTTGTAAAAACTTGGAGGTGACAATGCTATATACACAATAGATGCATTCTACTCATGCCATCCTCTTCTTAGTTCTACGATGGGGTGCTAAAGCTAGGGTCACTGCTAGGATATAAAGTCTGTCACACTTTTGAATCAAAACTAAGACTAAAATTAACTCATGACCATTACTCTATTAGAAAGACAAGAAACTATTCTAGATCATAAAGAATCATCTAGCTATTTGCAAGAAAGGAAATCCACACTTAACCTAATGCAAGAAATAAAGTTAAACTAAGTGGCATTCAAGATTTAAATTGTTGAACTGAACTTGTAGAAAGGGAAACTAATCTAGGCACACATGTTGAACTACCTCATGCTTGACGACATTGCTTAACAATTCATCTATTAATGACCTAACTATGGTTGTAAATAACTATGTTTTGTAGCAAAAGAAGGTGTTAAGGTGACCTAAGAGGGTCTTGGGATCATGGTTTGAGAGCTGAAGGTTTCTTGGAGGTTGTGTTAGGTCTAGATGAGGTGAAAGAGAGGTTTTGGGCTGAATAAGTGACTGACTGGCACTGTTATAGGATCAACTACAATATTTCATGTAGTGCTACAAGATGTCTTGAAACACTATAGGAAATATGCCGAGAGTAGTTTGAGGCTAGAAATTGTAAGGAAAGGGGAAAGAGAGGTGAAATGAAGGTGGATCTAGGTGGATGTAAGGTAGCCAACCCTTTTTCCAAGATCAAAACTTCTCTCAAAGCCTACCTTTCACCTCTAAGGTGGCTCTCGGTGTTGTGGTGGAGATGTCCACAAAAAGGGCTGAAGGTGATTTAGTTGGAGGTTGGTTGATGAGGGGTGGAAATTGAAGCTAATGGTCTTGGTGGATTCCTCCTCTGCTACTCTACTCAAACCTATAATCAAACTACCTGTTCATGCAGTTATCGTTACAAATATATCATGAAAATGGTGGAAAAGATGAGTTGAATTTGAGTAAACCTACCTATGCACTTAAAGCATAAAACTAACTCTACATCTACAACATGTTCATGATAAACAAAGAAACCTATCTAATGTTTCCAGGAAATCTTAAATTGAAATAAAATTTGGGTCTATGGTGAATATCTACCCTCCTCAAACCCTAATGGAAGAGGTGAGAGAGGAAGGCTTTAACACATAGTTTTATAGTTTTCTATGCTACTGCAACATGAAAGGTAAAGACTAATGAGAACAATAGAAATGGAATAAACACAACTACAACAATATGAAATGTAAGAAAACTAAATACAACACTCGAAATGGAAGAAAAATAAATATAGTGAGATGACATGTAAGAAAATTCACTACAACAGAATGAAAGGTAAACAAAAATACATAAGAGAGATTGAGTCCAGTGAATTGGGCCCTAACCCACAAGCTCAACTCCCTAAAATTAACTCAGTGAAGAAGAAATTGAATACTCATTTTATTTCATAAAAAATTCTGCTACACAACATATGAAAGTCACAAATTTCTATTACAAGAGCTAAGAGTGCTCTATCTATCTCCAAAAATCGAATCCTAATGAGTTCTTGCACTGGCCTATTTATCCTAAAGGGTCACTACCAACAGGTCCCTAAAAATTAGGTGATTTGTATCCTTGGAACTCGAGAGAAGTGGAGCTTGGCTTGTTATGAAACCATCTCACAAAATAGAAGAAAAGATAGATCAACACCTTAGAAATCAGCCTTTTCAAGGGGGCAACCTCCTTTATATTACATAAATGAACAATTCTTGGATGATTCAAATGAAAAACCTCCTTTATATATATGGTAGTCCATGGGGTCACAATATAATCCTAGTTGACCTAACAATAATAATGTAAGGGCACAAAAATAACAATAGTGGGATTTTATGGGGCACAATAATAACAATATGGGGACTACAGGGGTACAAAAATAACAATAAGGGGGCTACACTAACAACAATAGGGGACTACACTAGTAATATAGGGACCTAACATGCCCCTCTCCTTCAAAAAATGGTTGTCCTCAATGCTTGAGTAGCTCTCGATGCTTCTATATATAATTCTCACCCACCCATGTGGAATCTTCAATGGGTAAGTTCTTCCACTTGATGAGATAATTTGAAATTGATCAATTCTGTAGCTGTCGAGTTCTTGTTTATGTGACTGCTTCATGTTCCAATATGGTTTTTCTTTACTCATCAAGTTTTGGCGATATTGTTTGAACTGAAATTTTGTCACCTATAACCTTCTTTAAGCATGAAACATAGAAATCTGGGTGCACTTGAGAAGAAGCAGGAAACTTCAATTTGTATTCCATAGTACCAATATTTTGCAACACCTTGTAAGGAACATAGTATTTTGGCAATAATTTATGATCATTCTTATTTTTCCTGAGGGATATTTGTTTGTATGGTTGTAGCCGTAAAAATACCCAGTCTCCTACATCAAAACTTCTCTCATTGCGATGTTGATTTGCTTGTTGTTTCATTCGTTTTTATGCAAAATTTAGGTTATCCTTTAAGAGTTGGAAAAATTGTTGTTGATGCTCGATGTGATCTTCCACTGCTTGAACCTTAGAATTTTCTCTTAAAAATGATGTGATGGAAAGTGGATTATATCCATAAAGTTCCATAAATGGGGTCATTTTTGATGTAGTATGGAAGGAAGTGTTATACCACCATTCAGCTAGAGGTAACCACTTGACCCATTGTGTTTGTTTATCAGATACAAAAAAACGAAGATATCCTTCCACTTTTTTTCATTATCTCAGTTTTCCCATCGAATTGAGGATGATAAGATGAATACTCAAACAAGAAAATAATTCCATCCAAAAATTTCTAGTGAAAATGGGATCTCTGTCACTTACAATAATATTTGGGTTTCCATGTAGCTTTTGAATTGTTTCCATAAATGAAGTAGCAAATGTACTTGCTTTAAATGGATGAGATAATGCATAAAAGTGTGCATACTTGGTAAGTATATCAGCTACCACCAGGATGACACTATTTCCTTTAGACTTAGGTAAACCTATGATGAAATCCATTGAAACCGTCTGCCAACGTTACCTTAGAATGGATAAAGGTTGTAGCAGACCCGGGGTCTTAATCGTATGTACTTCATTTTGTTGGAAAACCAAAAATTTTGCCACAAACTTTTGAATATAAGATTTAAGGCCATCCAAAAAAATTTCTTTCTTCACCCTATGGTAAGATTTTAAAAATCATAAGTGTCCTCCTAAGTGAGAGGTGTGCAATTCCAAAAGAATATTTTGTTTTAGTTTGGAATTCTTACAAAGATATAAGCAATCTTTGTACCATAAGGAATCATTTTTTCCAACTAAATGTATCATATATTTTGGGATCTTGGTGCAACTTTTGAATGAGTGTCCATACTTCTTCGTCATTCTTCCATTCCTCCCTTGCTTCGGTTATCCAAGATGGTTGGATAATATAAATAGCACAAAGCAATGCTTCCACCTCCTCATCCTTTCTTGAGAGTGCATCTGCAAGAAAATTTATCTTCCATTGTTTGTAGATGATTTCAAAGTCATAACCCAACATCTTTGTGACCCATTTTTTCTACTCTTCTGAAGATATTCTTTGTTCCAAAAATTATTTAAGACTATTTTGATCAATTTTTACCTTGAAGTGTCTTCCCATTAGGTAAGGTCGCCATTTATTTAGTGCATTTAGTATTGCCAACATTTCCTTCTCATAATTAAATTTTTGTAAATACTTTCCTTTGATTCGATGATTGTCAAAAGAAGTGGATCTTCTTTATTGCATTAAAACAACACCATTTACATTTCCTGAGGCATCACATTCCACAATAAAGGTTTTCGTGAAGTCTCGCATAACTAAGACTGATGCTAAGCACATTGCCTCTTTAAGATGTTCAAATGCCTTAGTTGCTTCAAGAGTCCATGAAAATGCATCTTTATTCAATAATGTTATTAGAGGTGCTGTTATTTCCCCATAATTCTTAACAAACTTGAAATAATACTCCATTAACCCGAGAAATCCTCGCAACTGCTTTATGGTTGTGGGGAATTTCCATTCCTTAATGGCTTTAATTTTTTTAGGGTCCACCTTAACACCCTCTTTATATACAATATGACCTAGATATTCCACCTCTTTTACTCCAAAGAAACCTTTGGAGGTTTTTGCATATAATTGTTTCTCCTCCAACAGTTTGAGCACCCTCTCAATATGTTGAGCATGATCCTTCCAAGGCCTGTTGTAGATTAGTATATCATCAAAAAATACCATTTTTTTTTTCTAAGGAAGGGTTTGAAAATGGAATTCATCAACCCTTGAAATGTAGAAGGTGCATTGGTAAGGCCAAAAGGTATGACCAAAAATTCATAATGACCCTCATGATTTCGAAATGTTGTTTTTGGAATATCTTCAATCTTCATTCTAATTTGATGATATCCTGAACGAAGATTCAACCTGGTAAAGTAAATTTCTCCATGTAATTCATCCAATAATTCATGAATCAAAGGAATGGGAAATTTATCTTTAATAGTGAGCTTATTGAGCTCCCTATAATCTAGACACATACACCATGATCCATCATTCTTTTGCACCAATACTACTGGAGCAGAGAAAGAACTTTGACTAGGGTGAATTATAACAACCTCTAACATTTCTGCAATCATATGTTCAGTTTCTCTCTTTTGAAATAAGGATATCTGTAAGGCCTGATGTTTGGAGGAACACTTCCCAGAATCAAATGAATAGCATGATTGTGATCACGAATAGGTGGGATTCCTTTGGGAGTTTCAAACACCTTGGAATGATTGTCCAACACTTTTGAGATCTCTAGAAATAGATGATTTTGATGTTGGAACTTATAGTGAGCATAATTTTGAAATTACATCTCATTGTTATTTATTCAAGAGCTTTGTCACGACATTAGAGCTTATTATCTTTACTGTCTTCCCTGTGATACCCCATAATTAAACTTCCTTTCCTTCTAAAAAAAAGTTCAAGAAAAGTTCTTGAAAATTAAAAGCTACCGTCCCCAAAGATTGTAACCATTGTACTCCTAGTACAACATCAACACCTCCCATTGGAATGGAAAGCATTGGACTATTCAATACATATTCCCCCATGGTTAGATTTATTTTATGGCATTTTCCATAGCAATTTATAATTCCTGCATTTGCAACCATCACTTGACACTCTGGTGCTAGGTATAGGAAGAAATTCAATTCCTTGGCTACCTTATAATGAATATAATTATGGGTACTACCCAAATCGATCCACACTATTACATTTTTCTTCTTGATATGTCCTTCTATCTTGAGAGTTTGAGGAGTGGTAATTTCTACCAATGCATTACAGGATATGGTCAGAATCATTTCTTCTTTCTCTAGGGTTGGTTCCTCATGTATATCCTCTTCTTTTGAAGTTTCTTGTTCATTTTATTCCTCCTCTTCACAATCTATGTAAAATAGTTTATTCTCATCAAAATTATGACCTTTAGTTTATTTTCTATCACAACTCTAGAAAATCCATTTTTCTCTTTTGTCTTCCAATTTTTGTGGTGTCAACCTTATAGGTTGTGGAAGTCTAGGAGTAGAAACACTTCCATATTTATATATGTGAGTGGTAGGCTTCCTTGTCGCAATAATTTTACTTTCAATTTTTCTTGCCAACCTTAATGCCTTCTCCAATGAATCAGGTTCCTAAAGGTGAACCTCATGTTGGATGTTATCCTTTAAATTCCCTATGAAGACATCAATCATGTGTTCCTCTGGAATATCCGTTACCCTTATATTAAATTTTTGGAAGTCGTCAATGTGCTCCACCATTGAACCCTTTTATTTGATATTTATCAATTGGCTAAAGAAGGTGTTTCTCTTTGTATCCTCATAATGTGCTATCATTTCCTCTGTACAAATTGACCAAGTGACAATTTTTTTACGAGATAAAAGCCATCGATACCATACAAATGTATTTTTTTATAAATATAAAGTTTTAATGTGTGCCTTTTGTGTGTTTTTCACATTATGGAGATCAAAATATTGATCCATATGTAGTATCCATGTTACAGGATCCTTTCCATCAAACTTCCTCATATTGATCTTTGGAATATGGTGGGTCTTCAATCCAACATTAGAGTTTATCACATCACGATTAACATTTATTTTGTTCTCATCATGAGTTTCCTGTACTACCTTTTCGCCATTAGGAATAATTTCTTGTATCAACTTTGTCAAACCTTCCTTCAAACATTCCATGTCTGATTTTAGATCATTCTTCATGTATTCCATATTGTCTTTAATTTTTTCATCTATCTTAGCTTCCATGTCATCCATCTTAGTTTCCATGCCATTTATCTTAGTTTCCATGCCATCCATTCCATTATTCAAACCATCCATCTTAGATTCCACGCCTTTCTTTAAACCATCCATCTTATCTTCCATGTCTTTCTTCAAAACTTCCATTTCAGTTTTTTTACTCTGCGAGAGCGAATTTTTGTGCACTTAGTCTTGTAATTTTGATATATCATGTTGCACTTCTTCCTCTTCATGAGTCATAGTAGAGCCTTCTAAGGGCTTAATGGGTGTTGAATTATTTTTAGGGGCTATTTTAGAACCCAATACTAATATCTATGTTTAATATTCCCCTGGAATCACTTCAAACTGATTTTTCAAACAAGACTTATGCAATTTGAAAAAAAATACACACCCTTTTCTTGATTTTGAGGAGCTCGATATGGAAACTGATGTATCTCGCTAATTTTGGATCCTATATATTTTATCTTCAGTCCTTTAGTATCCCTTTGAAGCTTCTTTCCAATTCCATAGGTCTGACCTAATTTTGATTCTTCAAGGAAAATTTATGCCTAATCTCCCGCAATTATCTAATTATGGACTGGTTCAATAGAGCGAACTTGCATGACATACCACATGTCAATGTTGCCTCCTTTGGCTTTGAAATTGATACAAAAGAAACTAAAGTCCATTTAATTTTGGGTCACTATTTACAGAATTCCAATCCGATGCTTAGAGAGAGAGGTATGACGATTTTCCCAAGGTCACCTGTTTGAGATAAAATTTGGGAGCCTGCAAAAACCATAACTTCCACAGATCATATCTTTGAAAATATTGTGAACCAAGATCTGAAATGTTTACATGATGTTCCTTAGGATTTCTTTGCAAATGGGTTTTTTTAGCTTCTGAACCTTCGTAGAAAAAAAGTTATAGCGAAAATGTCATGATGACCTGTTTGAAGCAACGAAACCATAGAATCCAAAGATCGGATACGAAATGTTATGAAACTAGCTGAAAAAATAGAAGAAAATATAGATCAATGCCTTAGAAATCAGCCTCTTCGAGGGGGAAACCTCCTTTATATTACGTAAATGAACACTTCATGGATATTTCAACTAACAAAACCTCCTTTTTATATATAGGATTCCATGGGGTCACAATATAATCCTAGGCAACCTAACAATAATAATGTAAGGGCATAAGAATAACAATAGTGGGATTTTATGGGGCACAATAATAACAATATGGGGACTACAGGGGTACAACAATAAAAATAAGGGGGCTACACTGACAACAATAAGGGACTACACTAGTAATATAGGGACCTAACATTGCTCCACTTAATTTTCCACTTTATTCACTACCTCTGATTTCGAGCTGTTGGAGGAGAATCTCGAGTATCCCTTTGCCTCCTTTAGGAGTTAAGGAGGTGGTAAACCCCCTACAATCACTCCTAGTTGTCTACTTCGAGCTCTGATTGTGAAATATTATAAAAAATGGCATATTCTCTTGATTTTCTTGCATTTAAACCACATTAGGCATTCAAAGTATGATAACCCTCAATACACCATCTACACTAAGAAACATATGACCATAGTACAATTAAATGTGAGAAAGAGAGAATAATAAGGCTAAAAAGGTGACAATTGAACCCTTAAAATGTACCTAATGATGGTGCTCATCATCACCCCCTACCAAATGGTTTCTCATCCTCTCAACAACTTAGTCCTCTTTCTTTATCTCTTTTAGTGCCTTAGTGGCTTCTCTGACATCCCAAGGAATCAGTGAAGGAGTCCCCTCATGGGGGTAAAATAAATAATTCATTTCTTCCTCCTCCCATTCTCTTTTTTCTTCAACTTGGTATTTTTCTTCACCCAGCGCTAACAAGAAAGGTAGACTAATTTTTAAGCCAAGCCATTGGATCTTCATTGTTTGCATTGCCCTCTTGTACAAAGGTTCCCTTTCTATGGAATTTATCAATCTCTATGGAGTATTATACTCCATGCTTCTAAAGATAAAAGGGAGTCCATTCCATCTCCTCTGACTTTCCATTACACATTTCTCTCCGAACAATTTAGAAATGTCATCAAAGTGTGCAATGTCATGTGCTTGGGTGTTGAGGTATTTATCTACAAGGCTTGGATAATTCACTATCATTAGGTGATTACTAATGACCCCTCTAGGACTGAATAGTTTTGACCTCATATGGAGAGGGCCCTTTCCTTCTCTTCTCATCACCCTTTTTACCTCCTTTGCCTTTTCCTCCTCATTGGTCATCTAAGAGGCTAGGGCCATCAACTGCATATCCCCCATCCTAGGGTTAGGATCCTTTTGAAGCCTTAGAATTCCATTGCAAAAACATGGGGGAAAACCACCCGATCTGGACCTTAGAGTAAGTCCTTTTCTGTTTGGTGTAGTGGCTTCGATTGGGGATAAAGGGACCAATTTCCCAATAAGGATGATGAGGGTGTGTTTTTTTTATATAAAATGCAAATGAGAAATGATTTAATATATCATATGCATTTAACTAAACTATATTATTCTACTATATACCCGAGAGTGTTCATTCCTTTATGCGATCTAAAAATATCTCTTCCAACTATTAGTAATGAAGATTATTTAAAAGTTGAAAGAGATGAAAATTATATAAAGATAATTATTTTGACAAAATAGTTTAATCAAACAGATTGCGAAATATATATCGCATTTATATGTTTGATTATATATGAGATAAGAAATCATAAAAAAATATCAGTACCGAAGTGCATTTAACAGTCACTTATGATAAAAACTCTAATATATAATGAAGATAAAAATATAACTGTCAATTTAAGAAGAAAAACTTAATATAACGTGTAGAAGTACCATATATATGAGGTTCTACTCATTCAAACTGACAATGGTTTTCTGTTCCTCTTCACTTTCAAGCAATTTAAAGAGTACAATAGTGCAACTTCAGTTAAAAAGCTTCAAATGTCAAAAGATAACAAATTTCATTCCATTAATTCATCAAGGCATTCACAAACTTATAGAAGTGCATTCTTTGCAAATGTTTTTGACAAATTTCTGGATTTTTTCCCCTAAATGCATGAGAAGGGTTTAAATACTAAACTAAAATATGTTTAAAATTGAATATTACATAAAAAATGGAGGAGGTTTCAAACAACCATCCTCGTAAGGAGTAAACTTAAATTACAATCTAGGAAATAAAATAACAACATGAGTATGTGGGTTGATCGTCTTTGCGCATCTGATCTCGGAGGTGACAAATATACACCATTGGCTTTAGCTGAGCTGGCTATGGAATCTCGAATCTGACCTAGACTTTGAACATTGCATTCGAAAGTGTTGCCTGTGATTTATTTGTAGAATCAGTTAATGAATGAAGAGTTAGGCACTGATGATAAGGTTTGATTAGAAAATTCCAGTAATTTTCTTGATCAAACTTATTTATCTTCTCAATAATTTCCACCTCCATCTCTGTACTTTCCTTCCACTGTGATTCTAATGGTTTGAGCTCTAGGGGAATTTCACTTGTGGATTCTTTAATAAGTTCAAATTTTAAAAGTTGTTCATTAACAGATTCAATAATTTCATTTGTTGGCTTTGATGCCTTTTCCGTTGCCTTTTCTACTTGTCTCAGATGTATTTCCCAATCCTTAAATAAAATCTCTTTGTGAAATTTATCTATTTGAGGTAGATCAACTTTCTTTCCTGTGTCAGACCCTTGCCACTGAATGAACTCATTAATCCTATTTTCAAAATTTTTGCATTCAAGTCTCCTGTTATCCACTTGCTGGATCATAAATTTTCTTCTATCACAGTAAGAGTTAGTGATTGAAATTTGTTGACAAAAGGTTTCTTGTTGTTGCTTTAGCTTTGAATTCATTTCCACTGCTTCTTTTATCAACAACTCTACTTGAGGCCGGATTTTTAATTTTTCCATTGCAGCTTCAAGCTGTGTTTATTTCTCTGTAATATGCACGTGGTGTTGTAAATTCATCCTTTCAAAATCCTTTTGAAATTGAGACATCTTCATTTCAACCTGCTTACTAGAATTAAACTTTTCCTGTTCTATAAGTCTCTCAAACTCTTGAAATTTTTCCTCTTTTGCTTAAGTAGAAGTTGTACCTCTGTGGCTTTGTCAATGGTAGCAGTAACATATGCTCCTACGAATTGTGATAACATAGTCAAATGTTCTGTAGGATCAGCTAAAGGGTCTTTCCATAGAACATCTACGGATTCATCCATAATATTGAAACTGATTCATATATTCTTCTTCTCTTAACTACTGCCTTATGAATCGAACTGTAGAAGACATCAAGTGAGGGTATCTCTTCAATATTTAAAAAAATATGTTCTGTAGGGTATGCCGGGATGATCTCTTGATCATGAACTTCTGGTACCTGCTGTAGTGGAATTGCACTTTCCACTAAATTTTGAGAATGCTCTGGAGTTTGGAAATTTGTTGACTCATCAACATTAGGCTTTGATGGTGGTGTTTCTAGTACCTTAGAAAAATTCTCCCATTGTTTCTTCAAATATTTTGATTGAGGCTTCTCTGTCTGCTCGGCTATATTCTGGATATGATGAAATTCTTGAGAAGATGATTAAGCTCAATTAATTTCTCCTTCCGTTTTCATCTCAATTCCTTTAATCATTTTATCAATTATTTTCTCTAGACTCTCATTCCTGCTCTCAGATTCATTATTAGAGTGATCTGAATTCTGAGAATTATGATGTGTTTTCCTTGAATCGTGATTTGATTTGTATTGAGATTCATCTTAAGACATATCCTTAGCCTCATTATCCAGAATAATACTAGCAGTTGGCCTGTTGACATCTTCAATAAATAACAAGTCCAAAGGGAATGTTTCTAGCCTCTTATTTCCATATGTTTGAAAAGATTCAAATTCAGTTTTATTGAGTTGACTGGATGCATTTTTTAGTACATCTTTGAACTTCTCCATGCCTTGAAATAAATCATCAAACATATATTTCTCATTGAAGAAAGGTTTCAGTTTAAGATGAGTGCTGAAATTCTTAACCACATTATTAGGATTAAATGGCCTCTTTGGAATTAGAGCTAAATTTAATGAAGTGACATTTGAAATCTATTTGAATGCATGACCAATGTCAAAAAGGGAAAAATTGTCACACTGTAAAGGGAAAGTATGCCAAATGGCCTTCTTGGCATCTTTGAGTTGTTTGGACACGCCACTTACTAGAAGTTGGTAGGAAATTTCCCTAGCTAGGAGCTTATTAGGAACATAATAAGGCAAGACATTTGGGGAACAATAACTTCCAAAAAATCTGATATAAGTGAAATTTTCTTCTACAAACCATCTAGAAACTGGTAAAATTTCTATGCTAGCTTCCTTAGAAATCCTAGGGGCTTTTTCATTAAAAATAATTTGATGGATTGGTAACATAAATCCATTGCAAATTTTATAGAAATGTAAATGAAAATCTGATTCCCAAAGGGCTCTGTGGTAAATATGGATTGGAGTGGGTTCATGGGTTTTCCATTTCTATCCCATGATAGGAAAGCTTGAACAAAATAAAATTGCATCCATAATGTAAGCTCTCATGTCGAAGGGAGGTATTGTTCTAGAGGAAACACTTCTTTTACTTCTATAATCCATGATATTTCTGGCCAAATTATCAGACAAAATGCTCACCCAATTCATAATAGCAGAATTGACGATTGTGTCAATTAAAGGGACCCAATATATGTAAAACCTAGTGGTATATTGTTTAGCAAACAACCTACATAGCATTCCAACTGCATAACAATAAGGGGAGGGTAACTGTGCCATCGGGTACATACCAAGTTTGTCCCACTTTAGCTTGCCATGCTCATCTTTCCATCCCTTTATCACTTCCATGAGGTATGTATTTTTTTTCATAAATCTTTTGATGAAATATTTAACATAATTCTTCTGCGGCATGGGTAAGTGGTACATTGTCCTTAAATCTTCTACAGTAAATGAACCAATATTCTCTAGATTTTAATTCTTGAATGATCTATCTATTATGTTAAGGTGGTCAATTACCCACTTTACCATGCTTATGTAGGGTAAAATATTTGGCCTCGTTGCTATTCTGTGAAGAAACGAACATGCAAATTCAAAGTAATATGGGTCTGACGAAACTGTCGCATCTTCTATTACTATTTTGACTATTACCCTTGGTTGTTCTTCCTAAAAAAGGTGGTACATTGCTTCCCATGAAGAACTGCTGCAAACCTTGCTGCAGGTTGTGTCTTAGAACAATGGAGGCATGTCTGAGTCTTCTGTAGCGGATGTTTGGGAAATTTCCTTTCCTTTCTTTTTAATTCTAGTTATTCTCACTCCGTTAGGTGGTTTCCTGAATTCAAGTAAAAAGAGTAAACTCAGATCTAGAATGAATAGAGAGAAGGATAGAGTTAAAATATCATAATCAAAATACGACACTCTATTATTCAAAATATGCTTGAAGGAGATATCAATATTTCGAACCTTACACCAATTAAATGTCATTAACAACCCATAACTTTTTCTATCAAATATCTTACACACATTTACGTAATATGTCTAATCTATCAATGTCAGACGTTAGATATTATAACAGGTTGATTATATAAGAATCATTTCACGCACTTGAGTAGTAAGTGTTAATATCGCACATCATATCTTTTAACAGTTACCAATAGTTAT
The DNA here is from genome assembly GCA_034641835.2 of Pinus albicaulis. Lineage (NCBI taxonomy): Eukaryota > Viridiplantae > Streptophyta > Pinopsida > Pinales > Pinaceae > Pinus > Pinus albicaulis. The sequence goes on along the minus strand of JAXQQM020090347.1, from coordinate 11,146 downwards.
GTTTTTTGCCGCTGATGAATCTCACGAAATGCAATCTTCGCAAATCACACATCACAATTTTTTGTGGCAATAAAAATTAACATTTGGTTTTTTGTCACGAAATGCGAAATGCACTAAAAACACACGTTGTTGCACTTTATCGGACGTTTAGATATTTATAATTTTTCTTTTATTCTTTCATTGGGTCCAACTCATTGCAACTTTTACCGAATTGTTATAAGCTTGTTCTGTTTAAAAGGCGCAATGCAATTTCTCTTTAAAGGTATTTTTAAAGCATTTTCAATGGGGATTTTATATAACTCTAAAAATGTTGAAGCACATATCGTAATTTGCAATACTTATATATGTTTTACCTTAATCGGCTTGTAAGTTATGTGATTTCCAATGAGGGCTTTTGAAATCAAAGTGAAAAGAGAAAAACCTTTATTTAGACTTAAGCTAAAACGAAATCATGCTCATAAATTTCTATTTATTTTTTAAAGGGTCCCCATTTATTAAAATAAATGGGGGGTGCTGTATAGTAGAACAATTGCTGATTCACTTGGGAGAACAAGTTATCTCTGATTGAATTTTTGAAATTTCTAAAACTTTTCCAAATAAAAATAGTTGCAGGAATGAACTTCAATTAATAATATCTCACTAAGCAATAAAATCTCACTTGATTATAATTCATAAGAATTCCTCCTTAAAAATGAAAGTATGAATATCTATATCAATCTTTACTAAGTTCAAAAAGATGAAGTAGGTGGCTCATTCATATTAGCTTAATAAATATATACTCTTTTATCACGGGTAGAGCCTCTGATCCAATAGGAAATTTAAGCTTTTGGTAGGGTTACCTTTTACCCATCAATGATTCATTGTCCCATCTAGTTACTCTTATAATCTTCAAAAATAATTTCAATTTTATATACTTTATCTCTTTTGGAACTTTTTTTCTTTTCTGTAGATATTATCTTATGTATTTTTAATCACTTAAAAGCCATTGTCTTGGCTTGGTAACCAAATATTGGCAATGCCATTCATTGGTTGTAATTAAACTAATCAAGCTGGCTCTTGATGAGACCTCTTGTCTTTTGATATAATCTCAAGTCATTACCTTATTTTGGTGGGCAGTATTGGTAATGTCAGTTTAACTATTTCCCTATGAACATGGTAAAAAAAAGCTTGTTGATACTTATTATATTCTATTGATTTTAGCATAATGTTTTGAATTACTTTCTAAAAATTTGAAAATTTTTCTGGATGGGGTGAATCATTGGTCCTTTTGAGGATTCTGGATGATAATTTTTAGAGTTGAAGATTACTTATCTATAAAAGAGTCTTTAATATGTTAAATATTCTTTTCTTGAATGATAACAAAATAACCATACTTTATAAAGATGAGAGTTCATCAAAGAATAAATAACTTCAGTGAAATTGCATCCTTCAGTAAAATAAAATCTATTTTATATTCGAATCTTTTGATTGTTTCCTTAACAATTATTATTTCTAGAAGCAATAAATCAAAAAATATTTTCTGAGATGTTTTCTTGAAAAGCTAAAAATCAATGCTGTTCAACTCTTATTTTCCTAAGGAAAAGAAAAGATAGTTATATACAGGGAATAGAAGGGGTCACCTCCTATGAAAAGTATTTCTTTAAAATCTACCCATTAATAGGAAAAGAATCTCTTTTACCTGATAGATCTTGTAATAAAAATGTTGATGGGCCTATTTCTTCAATGATTTGAAATGAACCTAGCCACAATCTTTGGAATTTGGTGTGTTTACCTCTTTCCTCGTGTGATTTATCCCATTTAAATACCATATCACCAATTTGGAATATTTTTGGAGTGACAGAAGTTGTATCAAATGAAGCTTTAACTAACTGTTGATGAGGTGGATGAGTAACTTTATCTTTTTCTCTTTCTTCTTCAAGTTTAATTATTTGAAATTGTCTTACTTGTAAAGAAGAAGAAGGTGATTCATGAATAAATTGAACTAAAGCAAGAGAAGGAATAACTACATTGGTAGTAAGAAAACATTCTTTCCCATAAACAATATTAAATGGAGAAGTGCCAATGGAGGCCTTCTGAGTTATTCGATCTGCCCAAAGAGAAAATGTTAATGACTTGTGCCAATTTCATTGGTTTTGGTCAATAGTTTGTTTGACGATTCTAATAAGGTTTTTATTTGTGGATTCTACTAAACCATTTCCTTGCGAATAATAATTAGCAGAATATTTAAGTTTAAAACCTATTTTGATAGAAAATTTTATCATAGCAGTTCCTAAGAAATAAGATGCATTATCAAACATTAAATCAATGGGTAAACCAAATCTAGTTATGATAAACTGATCAATGAACTCAATAATATTCTCGGAGTTGGCTACCTTTAGTGGAATTTCTTCTACCCATTTAGTAAAATAATCGGTAGCTGTGAGAATGTATTTATGTTGTTTGGAAGAGTTAGGAATGATCTCATCGATTATATCTAATCCCCATTGTTCAAATGGTTGTTCGATATTAACTGGATATAATGGGAAAGATGGTTTCCTTTGTCTTCCAGATGCAATTTGAGAAAATTTTCATTTTCTTGCATATTCATGAGCATCTTTGAAAAGTGTTGGCCAATAGTAACCTGCATGCATGATTTTATGTGTTGTTGTATTCCCTCCAAAATTTCCTCCAGCTAGTCCATCATGGAGTTCTTGCAAAAATTTCTTTGCTTCATTTTTCTCTAAACATCTTAATAACACAGAATCAAAGTTTCTTCCAAACAATACATCATTGATAATTTCATATTGCTTGGATTTTAATCTCAAATCATGTTTTGTTTTATAACCGAGTTATGTTGGGGCATATCCATTTTTCAAATAAATCTTGAGATCAATGTATTGAGATTGAGAATCATTGAGGTTTACCTCTGACACTTGCACATCATTACTTGAGTCTACCTCTGATGATAAATGGGATGCTCATGTTCGCATTCTACAAAAACATTGACCTCTAACAATTTTAGAAGGCCTAATTTCTACATCATATTCTTGTAAAGCAGTAACCCAATTAGCCCTTTTGTCTCCTAGTTCTCTTTGCATCAATAATTGCCTTACTGTAGAGAATGGAACTATTATCTTGGTGTGAGTTTTGATGAGAAATGGCCTAAAATTATTTATGGCTTTAAAGACAGCAAATGCTTGTTTCTCAACAGATGAATAGTTTAGTTCTGCACCTTGAAAATTGGAACTGAAAAATGATATTGGTGCATGAATTTGTCGGTCATTAATCTGTGTCAGAACAACAACCTAAGATATATCTGATGAGAATGTATATAAAGTGAAAGGATTAAGAAAATTGGGAGTAGTCAGAAATGGAGTATTGATAATAGATTGTTTGATTAAATCAAATGCGTCCCTTACATTATGTCCCCACTTAAAGACTGAATTTTTTGTAATCATGGTTTTTAAAGGTAAAAATATCTACGAAAAGTTAGGGACAAACCTTTTTACAAAATTATCTGTCCAAGAAATGACTCCATAGTTTTATTATTATGAGGGAAAGGAATCCTTTTAATCTCTTTGATTATTTAAGGATCAATATAGATACCTTTTTTTGGACACAATGAATCCTAAAAATTTTCTTTCATCTAGAGAAAAATATGAATTCTTTGGGTTTAATGAAATTCCATACCTTTTTACATTGCTCAGATACTTGTTTTAGGTCATTCGCATGATTGGTTTCTTGTCTAGAAAAGACTGTAATTTCATCTAGATAAATAATCACTGATTTGTTAATGAGTCCTCTAAAAGATGTGTCCATGGCTCTTTGAAAAGTGGCACCTCAATTAATTAAACCAAATGGCATATTTTGATAGGCATAATTTCCCCACTTAGTCCTAAATGTAGTCTTTAATATGGAATTTGGATCTACCAGGATTTGGTTATATCCTGAAAATCCATCTAGAAAAGACATGAGATCAGAACCAGCTATAGTTTGCAGTACTTGTTCCATGGTTGGTAATGGAAAATTTTCTTTTTGACATGCTTTATTCAAATTTCTAAAATCGATACAAATCCTAATTTCACCATTTTTCTTCCTGACATGAACCAAATTTGAAACCCATTTAGAATTTATAACTGGAAATATTATCTTAGCTTTGAGGAGTTTGTTCAGCTCTGTTTTAATTTGATTTTCAAGATTAGGGTGAATTTTCCTCAACTTTTGTTGTATCGATTTCTCATCTGAAATCATAGGAATAGTGTGTTGAATGAAAAAAGTGCCATATGTTTTAAGATCAGTTTAATCCCAAGGAAAAAAAATTTTGTAAGTCCTTAATAACTTGACAAATGATAATCTTTCATCAGAAGACATACCAACACCTAAATTGACATTTTGTGTTTTATCATCGGTTCCAAGATTTACTAACTCAAATTTTAAAGTTTGACTTTGAGTTTTAAAATTAGTAACTCTCTTAAACCTATCTTTTAAATCATAATGGTCTTCTAATTTGACAACTAACTTAGGAATTGGATTTCCATCCCCTTCTTCCTTTATCTGAGTATCATGTTCATTTTCATCTAGAATTTGATTATCATAAGATCCCTCAGATGTAAGGAAATCTATGATATCAGAATCATGATTAAAAACTCTTCAATTAGTAATATTATTAGGAACATATGGTCTAAAAATCAATTCAATAGAAAACTTATCGGGACTAAATTCTTGAGATGAAATTAATTTCGATGCTACATTAGCCAATAAATATGCGCTAGCATTTTGTATTCTAGGTACAGAGGAAATATTGAAAGCTAAGAAATGAGAAGTCAATTCTTGGACTAATGATTGATAATGTTTAAGATGTGCAGAATGACATTGGATAGTATTTCTTACTTGTTTGACAATTATTTCTGAATCTCCCAATACTTTGAGATATTTAATGTCAAGGTCAATTTCTTTGTACAAACCTTGAATTAATGTTTCATATTTTGCTATATTGTTTGTGAAATCGAATTAAAGTCTGCGGGTTAGCATGGTTTTTTCTCCTTCTGGTCTTATTAAGATACATCTAGCTCCTACACCATCTTCTGATTTAGATCCATCAAAATAAAAATCCAAAATAAAGAATTAACTACTGGTTTATTTACAAAATTTTTACACTTAGAAGTGTCTGTCTGGGAAAATTTTTCAATTTGAGAGATAACTGCATTATCGAAAAGGGGTGATGGTCGAGCATTAAAATTTCCAAGAAATGATTCTGCCAAGTAATTTCCAATAATATTATTATTAAGTGCTACTGGCTCATTGATTCCTTCAAGATCAGTAATTGTATGTTTCATGAATTTCTCACGGTCTACCCGAATTTGGTTTGGCTTTCCATTGTGGGGTAGCCACATATGTGACCAGTCTGTTGCAAAATATCCATGAATTTTCTCATACCAGTATCTGCTCAATACTAAACCATAAAATTCAGGAATATCAACCACCATATATCAATTATCTAGGCAACCTTAGGGTTTGATGACAATCTGATAGAGACAAAATTTATTTCTCCTACAACCTCTAATTTTGTTCTATCAAGTTGTGCTATATGAACATTAGAACTTTGAGGAGTTATGTTAAACTTCACACATACTGATTTTGGCATGATATTATAGGAAGCCCCTGAGTCTATTAAACAATTGTGGTCATTCTTATTATATATCTCATAGGTTAAAAGAAATGGAGTATTAAAGATGGATCGACCACCTATCATAAGAAAATCTGTATCATCTATTTTAATTGAAGGAGAGGGAGGTTTACCGATATTATTAGTAGCTTGAACTACTACTGGAGCAGGCAAGGTTGAAGCAGGAACTAAATTCAAAAATCTAAGTAAAATCTTATGCTGTTGTTTTAGCTTAGTAAGTTCATGAATTGAAATGTTGGCTCTTGTATTTTTCATATCCTCAACCACACTATATTCAATGGTGTCAGAGACTGCCATTGTCTTTGATGTAGGTGGAACATCTGAAGTAGTAGGGTTAGTTTGTGTAGCCTTAGATGTAGAATTTTTACTTACTTTTTTGTCTTTAGCAGGCATCGAATTGTTATGTTTCTGATTTGGCTGCGTTTCTTCAGTGGTATTCTTTCTCCTTGTAATTACATGTAAAGATTCTTGTTGTTCATAATTTGGTAGGATCAAATTCCACATTCCATTTAGTTCAACTTCTTCTTCGACTTCAGTTTCTTCTTCTTTTGTTTGCTCTTCATTTGTATCTTGATCGGACTTAACATTAGATATGATGTTAGGAGGGTGAGAATTAGAAGACTGATTTTTCTTGAAGGACCTGAAAGTCTTCTCTGAACTGGAACTTTCGGCAACTTGCTTTTTGATATCTTCCATTTCATTTTTCATAGTCTTTAAAAATTTATGAAGACCTTCTACATCAAAAGGGTCTTTTGTTGGCTTTTTATTTGAATCATATTTGAAGGATATTTTCTTAGATTTCCTGTCTTCTTGGGAAATCTTCTTTTCAAGAGCGATTATGCGTTTCTCCACAGATAAAGATTATTTCATATTTTCTTCCAATGTAGCCAACTTTGCTTTATAAAAAAAAATGGATATATTATATGGGAGGGAAGAAATATACCACTGTAATGTTCCAGATCTGAAACTACTCATGAATCCGGCAAATGAAAATCCTTTTTCAAGAAAACATTAACAATCAACAACTGGATCTATTCCAGAGATTGACTGCAGGGGCATTTATTGGATATGTCACCTCTGAAAATAGGGTGAGATCAAAAGGCTAGCTGGCCCACTAGTATAATATGTCTATAGAACTATGTCGAGAGCTAATATTCCCAAGAGGGATTGCTCAGCAAGCCAAGCCTGAAAAACTCATTTTTCAGAGATGGGTGCTTCAAAAACTAATATCAAATCTTGGATCCCTTATATATGATAATATAAAACCAAATTCCAATAGGATTATCAGAAAAAAATCATACTAGGTGGGTTAAACAGTTCTCCCACACCTAGCTTGCCTTGAAAACTTCCCAACTAAGGGACTGCACATATCTGGAAATTGTATAATGGTATTGCACTGATTAATAAGCTTAAAAACAGATGCAATAGATATAAATACATTTATTTAACTATATAAATTATTTATACAACATTTTATGAACCAAGGGGTGGGGAAAAGTGAGGATTTAGGCACTAAAACGAGTATAATCAGCGATCTGCATAAAAATAAGGTGGGAAAGTGGTTGGATCTGATATATAGGGTTATGAGGGACTCCCATGTGTATTTTAAGAAAAAAAAATAAGTTTTTCTATGTTAAACAGTTCCTCCTGCCCGACTAGTGAAGAAAAACACCCAATCCCCATGACTTTGAATATACAGAAATTACTGAAGCTCAGGTAGCATGATTTTCTGAATCTATTAGTTTTAATATGATATAAACATCAGAAAATCAGCTTGGGTTCATAGCTTATGGAAAATAATGAAGAAAAACAGAGATTTACGTGAAATAACCCTCAAGATTGAGGTGCTGCAACATAGGAAATTACCCAAAAAACTCTTCAGCGTAAATTTCAGGAGGCTGAAGCTTAATTTCATTATAAATCAGATCTACAACAGATCCTTGCATGAAAACAGAGATCTATTATAGATCTGGAAGCCAAAGAGGCTCTTTATTACACTCCCCTTGGGGATCTCAACAAATGATGAACCAAAGTGAGTAGATCTAAGATCTAAGACACATTTATGCAGCAGTATTCAGAAATTCTATAGTAAATACATTAGAAAATAAATCAGATCTGAAGGGTACATGGATTGCTTTTCCAATCCATGGATCACCACAGTGAAAGGAGGGATCCTTTCCACTAGAGATCTCTCGTCCAGGAGAACACCAAAACACCTGCAACACTGCTCCTCAAGAATTTCGCAGTCAGGGAAGAGAAACTACACAGTCCACTAAAAGTACACTTTGTCTTGATGCCAAGATATGGATCTGAAGCCTAATGAGTCTAAAACCAGCTTATCAATAGGATAGATGAGTTTCCCATTGACAAGGGGTGCTAGAACTGCATATATCTGCAAAGATCTATTCCTCACTTGCTAAAAATTACAAGAGAAATCAAACCCTCAACAGGATCTACATTGCAATTGGAACTAGAATCTCGTCCAAATGCCGGATAGTGGACAAAGTTGAAAATCCTCCTCCAAAGAGCTACTCCATGGAAGGAGAGAGGGTTCCTAAACAGGAAACCCTCTTCCCTTTGGCTAAACAGCCAAGAGAACTCGAGTTTCCCAAGCAACCTCGAATTCAAAATATCTTCAACAACCTTTGCTTGAGTCCTCTTGCTCCTTTTTATAAAATGAGGATGTGCAAAGCCCTAAACCACTTCACTTGAATTAGCCCCTTTCACACTAAGGTCCTCCTTCTAGAACTGTGCAGATCACTTAGTAGGTTCAATGCACCTGGAATGTCTTGTGATTTGGCCCTGTTGACCCAGTCAAGTAGCTTAGCGCTGTTCATACACAAGTGGTTTTTATGCAACCCGCTCATATTTAATCCTATTCAAATTGAGCATGTATTTATTTTTAGATCTAAGGAGTGTTGCATGTCCTCCATTAGTCTATTATTCATAAACATGAAAAATAAAACAAAATTATAATGTTCCAATTAGCTTAGCTAATTTAGGAATATTACATTCCTCCCCTCCCAAATGTTGCTTGTCCTCAAGCAACTGCAAGGATAGAACTAAAATATGTCTCCTCCTCCTACTGTAGCATCCCCATATGATGAACTCCTCCAAGTAATGAGATGTTGTGTCAACAATGAATCTCCATATTGCCCCTCCCAAGCATGCAAGTTAGCTGGATAGCTATCAACATGAAATAGTAAAATACTCAAGAATGCAATAAGGTGCTACCTGGAGGCTCCCTTGAGGCATGGAATCTGAAGTGTATTTGGAAATAACATCCCCCATGTGAGTTCTCCATCCTCAAGCAATCATCCACCAAAAATGAGTCACCTCATGACATGGCAACTCTATGAAAATGTTCCTCCACCTTGAGCTTCTGCAAAATAGGTGGGCTTAAAATTTTCACATGGTAGACAAGATGGCCTACCCCACGCTGTTCTCATCTCCACTTGGGATAAGTGTAGAGTAAAATCTGATCTTGGGATGTAAGGATATTGCCCTCAAGTGGCATCATGGAGATTAGATTTGCAAAGATCCTTCCTCCAACGCTGCAAAACCAAATGGCCCAAGAAACTCCATATGTGAGGGATATGAGATAGTCATCACATGGCATTCCATCACATACATGGCCCACCTCCAAGAGAAACAAGTGTTTGGCTATGGTGGCCACAACTTCTCCCATGTTCCTATTAGAACATGTGCTGCAGAACATGATGGGATCTCCTTCCCCAAAGGACACACTCATCTCATGTGTCTTCTCCTCAATCATGCTCTAAATATACATAATGATAGTATCAACAAAAAGAAAACATGATTATCTTAAAAATGAGGGAAATACTGAAGGTTCTATCTCATGCAAGAGATTACCAACAGTCCCCCAAATCCTCACAGTGCAGTCTTCTCAACTGCTGCTTATGAAGAGTGTATTGCAAATTTCCTCCTGTGACATGGTTAATCATATGAATAAAGAATCCACATGTAAGGAAAACATCTTTTCCCAAGGCCACATAATAGATGGCTGTCTCCATCATGCAATTTGGCCCAATGAAGTTCATGGAGCTCAATAGATAGCTTGCCCTATTGTGGAGCAATGCACTACCAAGAGATGGTAAGAGAATGCAAGAAAAAGCTCTCACCATGTGTCGGAAGCAAGAAGATATATGGACTCATGAATTAATCCTCAATAATAGTTTGGCACACTCCCGTGAAGGGGAATGAACCAAGTGCTTCCTGAAAGTCCTTCTCCTCCTGCTTGGAAACCCAAGTCAAGAAAAGCACACCACAGTAATAGATGTCTCCATCTACCACTTCATCTTCTTCACCTCCTCTTTGCTCACCAAGTGCATCGAATGATAAGTGATCCTGGGAATACTCCATCAATAAATCCCATCTCCAAAGTGACAATGCTGTTGGCCTATGCAAGTAGGCTCCCATCAATTCATAGCTCCAATCTTTGACATGCAGAATATCAAAGGCATCTCCCATAATGCTGCTACATATGAGAAGTCCTTCCCATGAAGAAATTCCTTCTTGAACATCTAAGGTCAAGGAGTAACCCCTTTGCACTATGATAGTGCCATCTTCTACTCCCGCAACATCATGAAAACTATGAGAGAAAATCTGCCCTTGCTCTCTCAAGAACATCCTAAGCAACAAAATCCCCTTGCTGCTTTCTCATACTTCCATCATCCCATCCATGTAGTGACAACATGGTTCTTGACATGAAAAATGTTATGCCAACACAATGTGCCCATATTATTTGCTGCTCCATGATGCAAGTATCCTGCCACATACCCTTAGAAAGAGTGTGATGACCAAACTCTTCCAAGAGTAGCCAGTGCAGCCAAGCCTCCTGCTGCTTGGTATAAAAAATCTGCAAGTGGCTTTCTAGCCTCTTGCTCTCCATCCTCCATCTTAGTACACCTCCCATGAGGGATACCATCATCCCAAATTAGATTCATGCACTTCATGGGATCTTGAAATGCAAGCTTCTCTTCATCACCACCTTTTTACAGTGCAATGCAACTATGTTTCTCTAAATCAACATCATGCAAAGATGTAGATCTCCTCATATAATGTGCTGAAATGAGCATAAATGAACCTTTAATCATACCTTGGTGAATAGAAGAAAAACTTCTTCTGCAACTGTGTGACATTCCTTCATTTATGAACCTGAAGGCTGCTCCTCCAAGGTTGTGACAGTGCTGGTACAAGTCTCCACCTTCTCAATCTCCTTGAGATCTTCCTCAATACCCTTAAGGGCCTAGAAAAGGAGCAAGGAGATCTCCTCTTATGTCATTATTCCAAATGGTGGAGCCATGCTTTAGTTTTTCTCTGCATAGCTCTCCTTCTTTGTGAGGATAGGACGTGCATGGATCTTCCTCTCCTTCTTGAAACCCTCTAGGAGTTTCATTTTCTTCCTCCTTCGTTCTTCTATCTAACCTCTTTGAAGAGGCTCTTCCTGGATATGAAATA